>JARHVA010000225.1:4227500-4230000 GCA_037957365.1 Torreya grandis | reverse complement strand
AACAGGACTTGTATGGCCGTATTACTGAATGGTGGAGAGAAGGTCAACCAACGGCTGGGACAACAATGTATGTGTTTGCTAAACTCCTCCAATTCATAAAATACCAAATTCAGAGATGGAACATGCACTGCTTCAGGAACATCTTCCAGGAGAAGAAGAGGGTGCAAGAAGAGTTAAATGACATTACTAGATTGATTAGGGAGGAGGGCCTGATAGGGTCTTTGTTGGAGGAAGAAGCAAGGGTGGTCAAAACCTTGGAGGAGTGGGAATTGAGAGAGGAAATTTTTTGGAAATAGAAAGTTAAGATTGACTGGCTGCAGGAAGGGGATAGAAACACCGCATTCTTCTTCAATATGGTCAAAGCAAGGCACCACATAAATGTTATCAATTCTCTAGTTATGGAAAGAGGTGAGATAGTCTCTTCAACTAGAGAGATCTGTGATGAGGCAGAATAGTATTTCAGCACCTTCTTCTAGGAAGAAGGGCTGAGGGATGAAGTTGTAGAGGATTCGATCATATCTTGTATTCCCTCTATTGTGCCACATGACATGAAGGAAAAGTTGAGAAGACCTATAATGGAGGAGGAACTAAGGAGAGTTGTCTTTTTTATGAAGAAAGGTAAGGCTCTAAGATCAGATGGATTTCTGATCGAGTTCTATCAGGAATTATGGGAAATCATTAAAGGTGATTTATTAGCAGTGGTTTAGGAGTCCTAGACCAACAAATAGATGTTGCGGGTGCTGAATTCTACTTTCTTGGCCCTCATTCTGAAGGGGGAGGGGGCTGACCACTTCAGCCAATTTCACCTCATATCCCTTTGTAATGTCATTTACAAAATTCTTTCAAATTTGATTGCTGAAAGGTTAAAGAAGTGCTTGAAGGAGCTGATCTCGGAGGAGCAAAACGGTTTTATGGAGGGCAGGCAAATTTTGGATGGTATAGTGATGGCTACAGAAGTGGTCCACTCGATGTCCAAATCCAAAGAAAAGGTAATGTTTATGAAGTTAGACATGTCAAAGGCTTATGATAGGGTTTGATGGTTCTTCCTGCAGAAGGTGATGGAGGCTTTTGGCTTTGAGAAGGGATGGATTGAGTGGGTCATGAACTGTGTTACCTCGACCTCGTTCTCTATGCTGGTCAATGGAGAACACTCCAACCTTTTTGGGGCAGCTAGGGGGTTGCGGTAGGGAGACCCTTTATCCCCTTATTTGTTTCTTCTCCTAGCTGAGGGGTTAGGGCAGAGGATTAGAGAATATACCAGAGAGGGGGAGATTCAAGGGTGGAAATGGGGTGGTGGCCTACCTGTTCTCTCTCACCTACAATTCATAGATGACATGGTCATGATGGGAGTGGCCACCTTGAGAGAGGTGAATAATATTCATAGATGCCTGGATGCTTACTTAGCGGCCTCTGGACAGGTTATCAATGAGGAGAAATCTTCCATTTTCTTCTTCAATACGCCTTCAGCTATTCAAAGGAGAGTGGCTGAAATTCTCTGATTTCAAATTGGCAGCCTTCCGATTATGTATCTTGGAATCCCTGTCACTTCAGGAAGACATTCTAAGGAGTCTTGGTAGGGGATTTTAAACAAATTCAGGGGCAAGGTTAACCACTGGACTCATAGGTGGTTATCATTTTTGGGCAGGGTACAATTGATCCAGTCTATGTTCTAGGCCCTTCCCCTTTACAAATGTATGTTGCAGGTGGTGCCAGCTAGTTTTGTTAGGGATCTGGACTCCCTGGCAAGATAGTTCTTATGGTTAGGTAATCTATCTGTTACAAAATGGAGTCTCATCAGATGGGAGGTGGTTTGCAGCCTAAAGAGACTCAGAGGATTGGGATTGAGACAATCCACATTGGCAGGTACAACCCTGGTAACCAAGTTATATTGGAGATGGTGCATTGAGCAGGATCTGAGCTGGGCTAAAATTTTGGCACATAAGTATTTTCTTGGGAATTCCCATAAGGATATTCCAAGATATTGCTTGCTGGGAAGTGGGTTGGTGATATGGGAAACGCTGAAGAAAGGGGCAGACCTGATAAAAAGAGGTTTATTCTGGATTTGCAAAAATGGGCTAGAGGCATAGTTTTGGCACAACTCGTGCGATGGATTTCCTCCCATAGTGTCACAGTACCCTCATTTACATGATCTATCATAGAGATTCTATGAGGCCGGCTGGTGTAAGGTAAGTGACTTCAAAACTTTTGGACATCAAAATCAGCTTATGGAAGCAAGGTGGAAAAGTTTGGAGGAATGGCCAATCAGGGGCATGGAGGTGCAGTGTGCTGAGTTGAAGAAGATTCTGGTTAGGCACACTTATTTCACCTTAGAGTTGCAGATGAGTTGGCTTGGTTCCCACATCCCAAAGGGAAATACTCTATTTTGGCTGGGTACCAAGAACTTGTAGCACAAAATTTTGGGGAGGACAGGGATGTTACTTGGTGGAGACAAACATGGAGCAGCTTTTCGTGGCCTAAGTGCAACTATTTTATGTGGATG